>CM026288.1:0-44665 GCA_014851415.1 Cnaphalocrocis medinalis | reverse complement strand
GGGCGGCCGCTAGTACTTATATAAACACAAATTGATAATAAATACGTAAGGTTTCTTGTTAGGTATAAAACTCCCATATACGAATAGTCCCTTCTGTAACCTGAAGCTTAGTCAACAAAATGTCATTTTGTTGACGTACGTTGAACAAAACGCGTAAAGTGCTATGAAAATCACGGCGCTTACGCCTTTCTCGCGAACAAACTTCATCCTAAAAGCGATATAGCGCTGCGTGAATTTCGCATGCTTAGACGATTAATTATTTTTCAGCGCTGCATCGCACTTAAATTTTGACATTTCAAATGACATTTCAAAATGGAACATGACTTTTGCATACGATAGCTCATCTAGTTCTACATTTTCCTCAATGATGGTGCCTTACAAAACGTCAGGCTATGACATGGATAGCTGTCATTGCTTAGGAGTGGTCTGTGCTCAGTCTGTAAGGCAGTCTAACGTGAGCCGCCGTACTGAACGGACGCAAGCGCAGAACTCTGCGTTTCGTATCGTAATCCGTTTGCATCGCGCTGGATTTACCATAATTATTTCGTGTAAAGTATTTACCAAGTAAACCAATTAAAGGAAATTGCTTGTAATCTTATTTCCGAGGTATCAAAGACGTCGGACGAGGGTGAACTAAACTCTCCAACGTTCTCGCTCGTCCCTCCGACATATTTATACACACGGACCTATAAAAAAGACGGACGTAACCTCGTCTTAACGTAAATGAAGCACAGCATGGCCACCGGGTTGAGTGTGTTCGCTAATTAAGGGGTTGCCACATAAATCATCATTTCCCTACTGCTTAAATCTCGCGAACTAATAACTGATGCGCCGATTGGTTCCAAATCTTACATAATAAAATCATAGAAAGTTCTTAGTTGTAAAAATACAACAATGTAAAAATATTCTTACGTATTGGGGGAGGAGGGGTATAATTTTTATGCAAATTTCCAAAGGTCATAGAGCAATAAACGCCCTGTTGGTCTAGTGGTTTAAGCACCGGGCCGTGTTCTGGGGGGTCCCGGTTCGATTCCCGGGTCGAGCAAAGTATATTTCGAATTTTTCGAACATAGCTCGGGTTTGTGATCACCGCACCGCATTAGGCAAGCGTGGTGATTAAGCCTAATCCCATCATAGTAGCGATAACTTGATTTCTATGATGGAGGCCTTTGCCCTGCAGTAGGACAGATAGGCTGATACTTTACTTTTACTTTACTATAGAGCAATTGTTGTTCAAAATGGTTGGAAATCCGCGAGGTTAAAGATTAAAGATTCATCCTGTATATAGTTTAATACCCCCGCCCGAAACTATAACCTTTCTACGCCTATACAGTAGTGAGGTCACTTTCTCTAGGACTAAACCCAAAACTGGAAGTCAAAACCAAAAAATCTACTACAATGTTGCTACTGCAATGAAATTATCGTACCATAGTATACCCTTTTTCTAAAAACACTTATTGATTGGTAATTTTGATTCTATAATTTAAAAAATATATACTTTTACTTATGTATCATACCAAAAATTGCATGCTATTGAATATAGCTAAACAGGCACCAAGCAACTTTATGTATTTTGTTAACATCTACAGAAAATGTAAACACCCTGTTTAAATGGCAATAAAAATATTTGTATATATTTACTTTTCTTCACATAAATACAAGACACTTTAATAAAAACTTCACCATACGTAGTTTTAGTTTTCAAAGTTGGTATTGCGCTTGTAACACTTCAGGTGTTAATAACATTTGGTATCTACCCACAACATTTTAACAATGTATGGGAACTTGACAGTTTAGTCTGCATAATAAGAAAAATAATGCCAAAAAAGGTTGGCGAAACCTAAAAACGTCACTTGAAAATGACATAAGTGACATTGACAGATTTGACAGTGACGTATCTGTCGTAGATTTGTGGTCTTGAATTCCAGTTTGGAGTATAGTACTGACCGTTGGAGTCGGGCCCCACGCCGCTGTCGGCGTCGTCGTCGCGCGACTCCTGCGACAGCCGCAGCCGCCGCGGCTCCGCGTGGCCCAGCTCCAGCCGCCGGACCGCCTGGACACAGACACCACATGATGGACACTAGTACTGACCGTTGGAGTCGGGCCCCACGCCGCTGTCGGCGTCGTCGTCGCGCGACTCCTGCGACAGCCGCAGCCGCCGCGGCTCCGCGTGGCCCAGCTCCAGCCGCCGGACCGCCTGGACACAGACACCACATGATGGACACTAGTACTGACCGTTGGAGTCGGGCCCCACGCCGCTGTCGGCGTCGTCGTCGCGCGACTCCTGCGACAGCCGCAGCCGCCGCGGCTCCGCGTGGCCCAGCTCCAGCCGCCGGACCGCCTGGACACAGACACCACATGATGGACACTAGTACTGACCGTTGGAGTCGGGCCCCACGCCCGCTGTCGGCGTCGTCGTCGCGCGACTCCTGCGACAGCCGCAGCCGCCGCGGCTCCGCGTGGCCCAGCTCCAGCCGCCGGACCGCCTGGACACAGACACCACATGATGGACACTAGGACTGACCGTTGGAGTCGGGCCCCACGCCGCTGTCGGCGTCGTCGTCGCGCGACTCCTGCGACAGCCGCAGCCGCCGCGGCTCCGCGTGGCCCAGCTCCAGCCGCCGGACCGCCTGGACACAGACACCACATGATGGACACTAGTACTGACCGTTGGAGTCGGGCCCCACGCCGCTGTCGGCGTCGTCGTCGCGCGACTCCTGCGACAGCCGCAGCCGCCGCGGCTCCGCGTGGCCCAGCTCCAGCCGCCGGAACGCCTGGACACAGACACCACATGATGGACACTAGGACTGACCGTTGGAGTCGGGCCCCACGCCGCTGTCGGCGTCGTCGTCGCGCGACTCCTGCGACAGCCGCAGCCGCCGCGGCTCCGCGTGGCCCAGCTCCAGCCGCCGGAACGCCTGGACACAGACACCACATGATGGACACTAGGACTGACCGTTGGAGTCGGGCCCCACGCCGCTGTCGGCGTCGTCGTCGCGCGACTCCTGCGACAGCCGCAGCCGCCGCGGCTCCGCGTGGCCCAGCTCCAGCCGCCGGAACGCCTGCAACACACGACATAATGGAGACTATGGCTAGATGGCGTACTGTTACACTTTAGTGATATCTGGGGCCGACCCCAGATATGTTTTTTATTCTTCCACTAGCGGCCGCCCGCGACTTCGTACGCGTGGAGTTATTTATTGACACTTACCGTCATATTTTGGACAATCCACACAATATATTTTTATAAATTGTAGAATATGTGTTATTCTGATGTATAAGCTATATTGTGGTAAAGTTTCATTCAAATCCACTCAGTAGTTTTTACGTGAAAGAGTAACAAACATCCATACATCCGTACAACCATACTTACAAACTTTCGCCTTTATAATAGTAGTAGGATTCGTCCCTGTCATTCGTCATCGTATCACCCACCCCCTTTCCAGTCATGTCGTTCTTCACACAATCCATCCATCTCTTTTTCGGCCGTCCTCTGTTCCTCCACCCATTTACATCCATCTCTCTTTTGATTACATGTTCCTCCAGGAGAGACGACTCCCCTTCAGTTTATCGTTTAGTGATATTTTGACATCTCACATCAAAAATTTAATAATTTGTTGTTTTGTGTTCTTTTATATACTTGTTTACTGCTGTATGTGGCCAATAATCGATATATATATATATTTTTTTTACATACGGTGGGTTAGCACTTGACCTCATCTCACCTGATGGAGAGTGACAATGAGGTCTAAGATGTAGCGTGCTTTCCCAGAAGAAGCCTATTCACTCTCGACTTAAAGACACCTAAATTGTAGCTCTCTGGAAATACAGAAGCCGGCAAGTTGTTCCATTCCTTAGCAGTTCGTATTAAGAAAGAAGAAGCGAAACGCTTAGTACGAGCTGGTGGAACTTCCACAGTGTAAGGGTGGATTCCTTTCGTCTTCCGCATTGTCCGGTGGTAGAAAGGGGAAGGTGGTATCAGGTCGTGAAGCTCTTCAATCAATCTATCTGTCTAAATATCCATATAGAATAGAATAGAAAAAGTTTATTTTTATATATATCAATGTGTAATATGTCACACGCGATTGTTGTGGCGAAAAGCGTCATTGATAACATTTATCGAGACTCATGTAATAATTTTCAAATATTAAATCAAAAGTTATCGTTTTATAGCTGCGCCATATTATGCCACTAACCTGCGCCATATGGTTGTGTTGTTGCTCCTGTTGCTGGTCGTGTTGTTGTTGTTGTTGTTGGTCGTCGTCGTCGTGTTCGCGGCGGCGCGCTTCGGCGTCGCGGAGACACAAGGGACACGGGACTAAGCGGGTGATCAAGCAACGCCCCTCCGACGTGTGTACAAAACGGGTGCCTGCCAACAAAAAGTTAATCAGGGTTGTCAGATACCGAACTTATTTTCTCGTACCATAGATGCCAAAAATCAGCAAACAGACCTTGTAAGTACAGAAAAAAATGGTTCAGTATATTGCCTCCCGACTACGCTGGCTCGGACACGTGGAGAGAATGGGAGAGGATCGAGCGGCCAAAAGAGCCTATCTGGGACCTGTGGGTCGTCCGAGATACCGTTGGAGGGACGAAGTCGCCAAGGACCTCAAAGCACTTAACGTGTAACGATTGGGCGGAATTGGCACAGGACCGCAAAAAATGGCGAACTTTGATGGACAAGACCCACTTTACATCGTCGAGCCAGCGTAGTAAGTAAGTATATTGCCTCACCTTAGCCTGATGATAAGAGAGGTCACGTCCTATCATACTGGCCCACGAGATGCTTCTTCACGCTTCGTTTGAAGGAGTCCATGTTGTAGGACAGAGTAAACACATGGGATGGCAACGAGTTCCACCGTTTAATGGTGCGGCAGAGATAGATAGATAGATATTCTTTATTGCACAGAAATAGAATACACGAGTGAAACAACAGCTATAGACAGTACAATAAGGCGGTCTTATCGCTTGTAGCGATTTCTTCCAGACAACCTTTAGGTAGAGGAGAGAAAACCGCGTGCTGGCAATGGGGCTAAGGTAGTGCAAAGAGATTGCTGAATGGAAATAAGACGTACAGATACTTATAATTATACATGACATACTTAAATAATAATAAGACATACATAAATATATACATACAAACAAAAATAAATAAGTAATAAATCATAAATACGTAGATCAAAAGTTTCTGTATAGATAAGTACAAATGACCAAAGAATAGACCGCATATGAAGAAGAGCAGAGATATAAGCTGCTAAACTATAATTGAGGTTCGTATCTCATACAGTTCAAACTCACCCAGTGACGGGTACCAGTCCTCCAGCAGCAAGTCCACGTGGTCGGACAGCAACGCCAGCACCTTCGCCAGCGTCTCTGGGTTCGGCTCCAGGCTGATGCTCTGTGCACACAACCAAAAACATTTACCACGGGTTCTACCGACCATTTTGAACGTGTATTCAAAATTCATAGAACTGTATTTCGACATTCATGAAAAACGACCGAAAAGTTGACATTTTTCATTGCGAATTTCCAATCGACATACATATAACAAGTGTTGGTCAGAACGATTGATAGAAGTCGTGGTTAAATGGTTGTATATTTTCACAGATACATCCTGTATTGTGTGGATTACTAACTCCGCGAAATCAAGTAGTGGGCGGCCGCTAGTTCTAACTAATATAAATGCGAAAATAACTGTCTTCACTCTTTCACGCCAATTACTGAACGGATTTGAATGAAATTTGATATACAGATGATCTAGACCCTGAAAATTAACATAGGCTACTTTTTATTGCGAAAAGGGGGCCGTAAGGGGGTAACAGAGGGGGTGAAAATAATTAAAAATGTTACCTAAAGATACTACAGATCTGCACTGCTTTACCCCTTGTTAATTCGCTGTATTATTTCTCTACCCAAAGGTTGTTTGGGTGAGATCGTTATTAGCGGTAAGGCCGCTAATATTGTATTTTGTAAATTACCATAAGTATTAAGTTCTGTAATGTGTTGCGCAATAAAGAGTATCTATCTATCTACTATTCCCTACGGACGAAGTCACATTCGGCCGCTAGTTGCTCGTATTGGCGCCCACCTGGCAACCGGCAGCAGCACTCGATTGGCTGTAGATATGATATGACTGTCCCTGCTGTGGCCGCTGTCCCTCACCTGGCAGCAGCAGCTCCACGCAGGCCCACGCCGCTGGTCCTGTCCCTGCTGTGGCCGCTGTCCCTCACCTGGCAGCAGCAGCTCCACGCAGGCCCACGCCGCTGGTCCTGTCCCTGCTGTGGCCGCTGTCCCTCACCTGGCAGCAGCAGCTCCACGCAGGGCCCACGCCGCTGGTCCTGTCCCTGCTGTGGCCGCTGTCCTCACCTGGCAGCAGCAGCTCCACGCAGGCCCACGCCGCTGGTCCTGTCCCTGCTGTGGCCGCTGTCCCTCACCTGGCAGCAGCAGCTCCACGCAGGCCCACGCCGCTGGTCCTGTCCCTGCTGTGGCCGCTGTCCCTCACCTGGCAGCAGCAGCTCCACGCAGGCCCACGCCGCTGGTCCTGTCCCTGCTGTGGCCGCTGTCCCTCACCTGGCAGCCGGCGATGGGCGCGCGGTCGGCGCGGCGCAGGACGGCGCTGGGTGCTGGCAGCAGCAGCTCCACGCAGGCCCACGCCGCTGGCTCCAGCGAGCACCACGCGCCTTCCACGCGGACGCGGAACCTGCCGCAACAACAACATCATCATCAATTATTATTATAGACGAAAATTAACGCGACGTAATTTTTTAAGCACATAATAATGTACTTACTGCTTGACGTTACTGGCTTTGGTTTTGTCGTTTTGTTTTTGGGTTTTCGCAGCCGAAACGTCAAGCAGTAAGTACAGTAAGCACATAATTATGTACTAAAAAAATTACGTCGCGTTAATTCCCGTCTATAATAATAATAGTTAAAATGCAACACGAAAATTTAAAGAACTAATAACATCATCATCTTTGGGACCGTTCAATTATTACGTAAGCATCGATGGGGGGAAGCAATGACATTTCACCTACAATGGACATAGCGCGCCATACAATAACCAAGCGCGAAGATGGCACATGCTCCAAATTTCACCTTATTATGCTTCAAATGATCTGTTTATACACTGCTGTTTACCGACCTGCATGTGTAAACATCTTGACAGTTAAAGCAGTAATGTATAACTACGTGTCAATCGAAGCTGCATATGGTGATTTACGGAACAGTTCAGAGCAAGGAATACACGGAGTCGCAAAACTTATTATTTATTTAATTCTTTCTTAACTTGCAATGTGTATCAGTTTTCTCTAATTAAAACTAAATTTTGCATCACATGGTTAGTTAAGTAATATTAGTCAAGTAATATAAATCCCATCAAAAACTATACTTGTCAAAAAAACCAAGTGTCGCAACTACCGTAAAAAGTGGTGAGATCCATGTTTTGCCAAGTCGGTTATTCATTTATTGACTTGGCAATCACACAATATATCTCAGAAGTAATGCATTAAATTAATTCGGATGTGATTGCCAAGTCAATCAATGAATAACCGACTTGGCAAACATGGATCTCACCACTTTTTACGGTAGTTGCGAGACTTGGTTTTTTGACAAGTATTGTTTTTGATGGGATCTCATTCCTTTTTGTAGAAAATTCTTAAAATCTATTGAACTGCAAATATAACGTGGTAATCCTATATATCGGTATGATATTTATATAGGATTACAAAGTTATTTTGAAGTTCATATATCTAGCAAACTGGATCAAAATTAAAAATATTTTAGTTTTTACTTGATTCATACCCCACACACTACTTATAGTGTAAATTTGAAGGTTCTAGGTCTGCTATAAGTGCCTTAGAATTTTGATGATCGGTGAGTCAGTGAGTCAGAGAGTGACAAAATTAAGAAACTTTGACCCGTTATAATTCTTAAACTACTGGTTCAAATTGATTGAAATTAGAAATATACCGTGTCTTTACAATGCCTGTATGGTTACTGAAAATTTAGTCTTCTAGTTTTATCCACAACGAAGTTACAGGTCGAAAATGGCCTGAATTGCTTCGAGAAAAGGATGGTACGGCCGTGCCGCTTTTTTGCTCGACTTGGTGGGGACACTGCCGTGCCCCCAGATCCAATATGGTGAACGGTTCAAGGTGGCGGACTAGTTACTTTTTGTGCATTCCCATTATCAAATAAAAGGCCTGTTAGTGCGAAAATAAAATCACTTTTTTTGTACACGTAATAATTTTATTTTAATGATAATAAAGTGAAAAACTGAAACCTGACAACATCCTTCTAAACCTTGGAACAAATTAATTTTTTAAAAACTTGCCTTTTGGATTTACTTTTTTTTTCTAATGTGTCTTTTTGACATATTATTATGTAGTGAAGGCGTACGTTTACATATCTTTCTATGACTGATTTGGTTAAATCATAAATATGACCCAACTGTTCCTTTGTGTGCCCATCAATTTGGTTAAAAATGTTGCTATCTGAATCTGAAAGATATTTTAATACCTCTACCGTCGCATCTTTCGATTGCAACTAACTTGTGCCACTTCTCTCTCATAATCTCATATATTGGAAAGCTAAAAAAACAGTTATTGTAAATTGGTTAGTTACCTGCCATATTCTCGCTCGGGTGATAAAAACTAAATAAAAGAGCGACTCCATAGTTATCATTTATGACTATGTTCTTGCTGCACTCTTATCTCTATCTCTTTCTTACGCAAGTGAGAGAAAGGAATAGAAACATTTGTTGAAAAATAGGCATATTTTTTGAAAATTCAATGATTTTACTATAATTTTTCACTATTAACTTATATAAATTATATTTATTTACCGGTGGTAGGTCACACCATTTATTTTTGTCGTCGTAAGGGTATTATTTCGGCAATTTTTCACGACACACTTTGGCATCTTTCTGCTAGACGATTGACAACACGTGTCAAACAAAGTGTGCTTAAGCACAATTTTCTGGTTCCATTTACAAGGCGCAGATGCGAAGTCCATTGTAGGTGGAAAGTCATTGGGGGGAAGGGAGGCTCTGCTTACTTTTGAAAAATTCAGGAAAAAAAGTATATTTTATCGTCTATTTTTGCTGACAAGGGGGGGAAGGGGGGTTAAATTTTCCAAAGAACCTGCTCAGGTAAGACTTGAATGGTCCCTTTGCGTGTTATTACCGGTTGTGTCCGAACAGAGTCAAGAAACATTATCTAGATAACGTTTCTTAACTAACCATCAGTAGGTAATGGATAATTATCACAAAATTAAATGTAATAAAGTCAGTTGTTATTTAATTTATTGCTTTAAAAGAAATCCATTTTGTTACATGTCCTATATTATTTCATTGCGATACCTGTAAATGATGGATGAAAAAAAAAATCATTAAAAAAACCTTTTTTTTCTCAAACACTAAAGGCTAAAGGATTAGTGATCGACTTTTGTTTTTCATCTTATAACGTTAGATGTTACAAATACACTTTTTTTCAAATGCTTCAGGTGGCGTTCCAAATTAGCGATCATCTTTTGTTTTCTTTTCAAATTCTCCAGCTTTCTCAAAGACACATCGATACTTTCTGATCAACAACTAAAAAAAGACACTTTTTTTCCTCACATCGACTTGATGGCGTTCGAATTGGTGATGTTCTTTTGTTTTTTCGTCTCCAGCTGTTCTAGAAACTTCGGTTTTGCGTGCAAAATACCATAAAAAGTCACTTTTTTGCATCAAAATCTCTTGGTGATTACATTTTTTTTGTCGTAACGTCCCAAATATCATGATTTTCTTTCGGTATTTCTTCCCAGATGTCCTAGAAACTTGAATTTTTCGACTAAAAAACTAAAAAAATGACACTTTTTTTGTTCCAAATTCCCTAACATTGCTACTGGACTCACGTGGTGGTATGATACAGGTCTGCGTCTGGCTGCGGGTCCGGAGGGCGCGCGCGCGGCGGCGGCAGCAGCTGGTCGCGGCGCGGGGGCAGCTCGCGCAGCGCCGCCAGCGTCAGCGGCCCGCAGTGCAGCCGCATGCCCGTCTGCCACAGGCTCCAGCCCCAGTTCAGCTCCAGGGCTTTGGCCACGGCCTCGTCCACTTCCAGCTGGTAAACATGTGAGATCCATGATCAGTAGATGCAATAGATAAACGCGTAAAGGTGCCGGAATGCCTAGTCCATACCTGCAGCTTGTGGTAATGTGTCGTCGCTACGTCGTGATGGGGTTGATCCACTTATACATAATAATAAGACGAGTGTTCGGCGTGGTATCAACATATTTATTAATAACTCTACAGCTTATATACTAACTAATACGTGCTAAGGAGTGAGATGCCTTCGTTGTCAATGTAGTAAGGTATCACGTATGGGGAAGTGACTTACCTTACCACAAGCTAAGCGTTCACTCTTGGGGTAAGCGTAACGCGCGAGCCACCGTCAGTCGGTTTTTGGTCGCGCGTAAAAGAGGACACACGCGGCTTCGCATTATTTGGACCAACTCCAACAGTCATCTACCAACCATTCTGAACAAATTTGTTCTACGACTTTTGAAAAACCTTCGAAAATTTTGTTCTTTGGTCCGACGATATTGTAATGGTAGTAAGGAAACAATGGATGAGGCTGACAGTTTGTCGGTCTTTGATGATCTCCTGTAAGGAGTGGCGTGATAGAGAGAAGGATACTCAGCTGTGGGTGGATGTGGGCTGATATGATGATGGATGACACAAGATGAACAAGTCACGTGACCGACTCTGTATTATCTAGGTTATTACTTACTAACTATTAGTTAGGTATGTGCATCGACCTCTCATGTAGTTCGATGACATTCGCAACCCCGCGAGCATGACGTAGACTTAAGTTATTATAAATGATTAATGTAAGTGTCTTTCTGGCTTCCTCAATACACGATATTCAACGAAGTATCATCTTTTAATTGATCACCACAATCCTCACACAATAGGGTATTTGACTATTTTTTTTTACGTGTTTCATCAAAAGACCTCTCAATTTAAGAAACATTATTGAAAGAATTACTCGATTCTGATTTGAATTACCTGAGATATCGTATGTTTAAGAGCACATATTTTGGGCAAGCCCAAAAACGCTCTATACAAATGGCTACAGGCGAGTGACGTCACATGCTCGTATCCTGTATGCGCGACTAGTAAATTTTGTTTGGTAACTATATCAAATGTTTCGTTTATGTACATGATTTTATAATAAAAGTTGGTGGAAAATGTACGGGTAGTTCAATGATATAATTATTTTTTTAAATTGTAATACTTTAAAAATGGACTTGCCCATGAAACTTTGAATGCCCATAAAACCAGCTAGACGTTATTTTGGCCATTGGTTCTCATTTACAAGTATTTTGGAAAAATATAAATATTTTTTACTATATAGACATTAGTCAAATACCCTATTGACACACCCTGCATGCAGGTTACCTCCGGCGGCAGGCGGTAGAGGCGCGCGGCGGCGGCGGCCAGCGCGGCGTCGGCCAGCACGCGCGTGCACAGGCGCGGCCAGAACCCGCGCGGCACGTACGACACCAGCAGCAGCCGCCGCAGCGGCAGGCAGCCCGACCGCGCGCTTATCACCACGCCGCTGGCTTCCGCTGGCAAACGAATTATACGCCGTCAAACCATGCACTTCCTCCGAAGAACAAAGTCCGACCTAATATATCAAACATATTGCAAATCTGACTTTATTCTTAGGGGCAGGTACATAGCCTTTATGCCCGGACAGCTGCACACACGGCTAAAACATGCTGTACTATACTTGTCTTTCCAACTTTTTCACTATGTTTTACGCAAATAAATTTATTTCATTTCATAATTTATTTCATCATTTCATTTCATTCTTTCCTACTGACAGTGGGAGTGTGATCGGGTATATTACAATTTTAGATATGACATCAGGCTTCAACCAAATTCCTTTACACCCTGATACAATTCAAATACACCTCTTTTATCATCCCTGATGGTCAATACGAGTGTATGGCCATGCCGTTTGGTTTACAAAATGTCGTAGGTGCCTTCCGTTAAGAAAACATTGCATTATTTTTGTCATGTCCTTAATTCAGCATAACGTTCCCATGGCAACGGATTGTGTTGACTTCAATTATGTCAATGTAAATAAATACGTTAGCTCTACAAAATAAATATTATTTATTTAACAAACTGGCGACGAGGATGGGATACGAACCCACGCGTGCAAAGCACATTGGATTCAGGGTCCAAGCGAGGAGTTACACAAGCCCGCAGCATCGATCGTGGGCGTTCGCGACAGTTACACGTCGCCTCGGACGCCTTCATTACGAGGTGCAGACGGACGCCGGCAGCACGTGGATCCGCCACGTGAACCAGCTGCTGCCAGCGTCTCTGGTCCACGGGTGCAGACCAGGATTCGCCATGTCATGTCCTTAATTCAGCATAACGTTCCCATGGCAACGGATTGTGTTGACTTCAATTATGTCAATGTAAATAAATACGTTAGCTCTACAAAATAAATATTATTTATTTAACAATTTTAAACCAGGTTCTTGTAGGCAAGCTGCTGCTAATATCTCTGGGCTAGGGTACTTCAATAGGAGTATCCACTCTTCTGTTTTGACCGCGTTCAACGGCGTGCAACTCAAATACTCAAATATTCGGCAACGAGAACCTTAATGATTGCTTACATTATCCTCCATTGCGGTGAGGATCGACGATTAGACCAGCCTCATTTTATATTTTTTATGTTTTCTGTTTGATTGAAGAAAAGACTGAATAGGCTGTTACTAGACAGACATGCTACTCCCTTAGCTATATTAAATTCGTGAGGTCTGGAGTAGCATTATTATCTATACATATAATAAAAATGTAAAAAAGCTGTGTCTGTACATTGAAGATATTTATCTCAAAATAACTTAGGACGACTAAAAAACAGTAACAGAACTTGAATCAATGATTTTTAAATTTTTTGTCTGTCTGTCTGTTTATCTGTTTGTCTGTTTGTTCGCGCTAATCTCGGAAACTACTGAACCAATTCGAATGAATTTTTTTTTATTGTATAGCTGTAATATCAGGGCAACTTATAGGATATATTACATTTTGAAGACCAGGCTCCTTGATGTAGAACCACAACAGCCCAGCTAAACTATAAGAGGTAGGTCAATGGCACTTTAACAAAAGTTGTTCAGATTGATGAGCAGTTTATGATGCCATGAAAAAAAATCAAAGATCATGGAACATCTGGTTTGGACCTCTAAGAGCCCAGCTACACTATAACAAATATGGAATGAAATGGAATGGAAAATTGTCAAATCTGATGAGCATTTTTGGATGAGATCCTATAAGGAAGGATATTCCGAACTTAAACCCCTAATGGAGCGAAAAGGGAGTTCAAAGTTTGTTCATGGGACTACGTGATTCCTTGGCCCAATTTACTCCAACTTTTGCATACACATTTTTTGACAGAATTGATGGATAAAATATATGATTCAAACTTTAATAGAATACTTACATCCCCTAATGGAATAAAAAATAATTTGGGGGTAACTTTTATTAGAAGTTGATATTTTAAATATTAAATGGGTTTGCACTTGACCTCATCTCACCTGATGGAGAGTGACAATGAGGCCTAAGATGTAGCGTGCTTTCCCAGAAGAAGCCTATTCACTCTCGACTTAAAGACACTCATATTGTAGCTCTCTGGAAATACAAAAGCCGCAAGTTGTTCCTTAGCATTTAGTATAAAATATTAATGAGCCGCCTTAAAAATCTATTAACCTATAAACGAACATTTATAATAAGTAATATTTTTGTTAAATTCTATTTAAATAATCATCTTTAAGTCAAGAGTCATAAAGTTCACGCAAACGAAGTTGCGGGCGGCCACTAGTAACAAAATATAATATAATTTCCTGTCATCTGCCCTGTTTGAAGCACGCGCCACGTCGTGTATTCGTTACTACATACGGTTCTGAAAAGATGTGTAACTATGAAAGGTGTCGCGAACAATATTGTAACTGTAATCTTAATAATGATTTTTTTTTAATTATTAACAGAATGAAAATTGTAATGATTATAATTTGAAAAGAGTAACTACTGAGTTTCTTGCTGATTCTTCTCGGTAGAAATCAACTTTCCGAATCAGCGGTAGCTTACATAATATTTGACATTCATAAATGTTCTATAAGGACTTAAATTGAATAAAGAATATTTCTATTTCTATATCATTTTGCCGTGGAACCCTAAGTTATAAAATCCAGATTTGGAGTTAGGACTCCTGTACTATTACAAGAACAAGATATTTCCTGCCATCTGTCCTATTTGAATCACGCGCCACGTCGTGTATTCGTTACTACATACGGTTCTGAAAAGCTGTGTAACTATGAAAGGTGTCACGATCTGTCTACGCGCGCCTACTATTAGCGCCCCTAGCGGGCCGAACGCGGCAACGTGCAAGAAGGAACCTCCTCCGAACGCCATATTCTTTTTTATTCTTTTTCTATTATCGATTCTCATTCGAAAACTAGACGTCAAATAATTAATTCGTATTTTTTCACAATTTTGTAAATATTCATTAATAACTCGATTAAACGTATTTTCCTACACATTTCATTGAAGACCGACGGAACCCTCCTGCCGACACACGATCAATACTCACACACGAGCGTGGGTGAGTCAGCGCCCCTGTGGTCCGGCACGGGCGTGAGCTGCGGCACGGCGTGCGGCCAGGCGCGCCGCGGGGTGCCGCCGCGACCGCTCGCCGAGCGGGACCGGAGCGCCAGCTGGACACGTTACAAAATAAATATAATAAATACCAGACAATCACACCAATCAACCTGGTCTCAAATTGAGGCAACTTCTGTACTGTGAGTACCAAGTCCAACCAAGTGACAAGTCCAACCAGCCGGGCTAAGATGCGCATCGCGACAAAATTTTGTCGACTCTCGTTCGCGAGAGCGTATCTTTCTATCCCGCTCCTCGCCCTGTCAGGTGAGCGAGAAGCAACTAGCGCTGACGCAATACGAGTTTCGACAAAATTATCTCGTGGTGCGCATCTTAGTCCGGCAGGTGACCAAAATTAACTGGGGACGTCGAACATCCAACATTACGTTTACGAACACACAGTTTACAGTTTAATGTTGTTCAGAATTATTCTTCTTCTTTTATGGTGATAGGTAGCAGAGGAGACGAATCACCTGATGGTAAGCGATATTAAGTAGATAAACGAACTTTGAGGATGAGGATTTAAATCTGGTACGGAACAGTTTAATCAGGGTGTTTGGAATTGTAAAAGCCGATAGATGGCGTTGCGTTGACGTCAGGCCCGACAAAATTGGTTACATTTTGACGTATTATGAAGTTATGTTATGAAACAACCAATGCCGTCAAAGTTGGACCTGACGTCAACGTAACGCCGTCTATCGGAATTCGCATTTGCAAACACCCTCATTAACGCCATCTGCTGTTGATTGGATGGTAATGTAGTGGCGAACTTCTTTCTTCAGCCGATAATAGATGTCGCCACTCCCCTACCCCCCACTTACCTGTGCCCCTCCCAGACAGATGAGTGCGACCGGGTGCTTCGGGGTCGAAGACCGCCCCAGCAGCACCTTGTCGGGAGGCCTCCTCTCCTGGAGCACAACACCGTGCCACAAGATGGCACGAGAAGCAGCCTGGGTAAAGGGTTTATCCCGTACCACAGAATACTTAATAGTACATGTACAGAAAGCCCACTCCTAAAAACCGTTTATGGAAATGAAGACTCAGGCTACCATAACATAACTTTGAAATTCCGACCGCCCAGCGTTCAATGCCTACCATTATTCATACCTAGAAGTGCGTTCTCTTTCTATCGCGAGCAACTGTCGCGCGTGCGTCGCCGCTCGTTCGTGATTTTCTACTAATTTGCCCCTCCGGAGGGGACGCCGCATGTATTTGCAAGTTCGATACCTACACGCGGAGTGGGACAGGCCTGCCCGTACGCCCGAACCGCACCAAGTGTGCGAAGAAGACCGACACACACGACACACTTACCTGTGGCACAGCAGGCTCCCTCTCCGGCAGCAGGGGAGGTACTACCAGCACGCGCGCGTCCCACCCCCGAACCCCCCCCGAACTTGTTGAGCAGCTCCCTACTCCCCCCACATTAGTAGGGACCTTCTTTCTTCAGCCGATAATAGATGTCGCCACTCCCCCGCAGAACTGACAACCGTTGGGGTAAACGAGTTCTGGAGTGGAGACCGCGTCTCGGTAAACGTAGTGTAGGACGACCTGAGGCCAGATGGAGTGATGATCTGCGCAAGAGGGCTGGAGCTGGATGCGAGTAGCCGAAGATCGATCAAAGTGGCGAGCATTTGGAGAGGCCTATGTCCAGCAGTGGAGCCATAAGGTCCTTGAGTGGAGACCGCGACTCGGCAAACGTAGTGTTGGACGCCCTGCTACAAGATGGGATGACGACATTCGAAGGCTGGCTGGAGTGGGCTGGATGAGAGTGGCCGAAAATCGGGAGCGGTGGCGTGCATTAGGGGAGACCTATGTCCAGCAGTGGACGAACGTAGGTTGCTGATGATGATGATGATGATGATGTCCAGCAGTGGACTGCAACAGGCTGATGATGATGATGATGACTCCCCCCAGTTACCTGTGGCGCAGCAGGCTCCCTCTCCGGCAGCAGCGGCGGCACCACCAGCACGCGCGCGTCCCACCCGAGCGCCAGCTCGAACTTGTTCAGCAGCGACGCGCCCAGCCCGCACGCCTCCTCCCCGCCGCCCAGCAGGGGGGACGCCTTGAACACGTGCGCTAGGTCCTCGGTTCGCATTATACCTGCAAATATACATAGATCAAAGGAGATGTACAGTGGCCAGCACATTAAGTTACTACAATCTGTCAAATTTAATATTAAAATATCAACTGAGGAAATTTGACAAACACGTTTGACATAAAAGTGAGGTTCGATTGAAGAAATTTGACAGATTGTAGTAACTTGATGTACTGGCCACCGTACTTTACATCCACGAGCGCTACTGTAAGATCACACCGCGTGATGCTGCTTAAATCATCTGTTAAAGATGCGAAGGCCTATGATGATGATGAAAGGAGATGTTCAATAAATCGCTAACATTGTACAGTGGCTAGCACATCAAGTTACTACAATCTGTCAAATTTCCTCAGTTGATATTGAACCAAACACGTTTGACATAAAAGTGAGGTTCAATTGAAGAAATTTGACAGATTGTAGTAACTTGATGTGCTGGCCACCGTACATTATTTAAAGAAATTCAAATTCTCAATTCAGAAACCGGCCGTTTGCTTTTTACCATCAGAGTAACGATGACTTGATTTCTATGATGGAGGCCTTTGCCCTACAGTGGAAAGTATGTAATACTAGCGGCCGCCCGCGACTTCGTACGCGTGGAGTTAATTATTGACACTTACCGTCATATTTTGGACAATCCACACAATATATTTTTATAAATTGTAGCCTATGTGTTATTCTGATGTATAAGCTATATTGTGGTAAAGTTTCATTCAAATCCATTCAGTAGTTTTTACGAGAAAGAGTAACAAACACCCATACATCCAAACAAACTTTCGCCTTTATAATAGTAGTGGGATAAAGTGGACTCCTGTTTTCGCACTTAGACTCCTATTTGGTTCAGTGTACGTGGCAGTAGAACAGTATATAGGCTGATAGTTTTTCCTTGATGCATTTTCTGTCGAGTCGTATGTTGACCGATAGTACATATGCCGTGCACCCACACCCACCGTTGGTGGCGAAGGGGTTGATCTCGCGCACGGTGACGACGTGCGCCAACACGTCGCACAGCCACTGCGGCCGCAGGAAGTACAGCTCCTTCAGCGTCGCGTCGTCAAGCTAGATATACGTCCGTGACTGATAGTCCACCCACCGTTGGTGGCGAAGGGGTTGATCTCGCGCACGGTGACGACGTGCGCCAACACGTCGCACAGCCACTGCGGCCGCAGGAAGTACAGCTCCTTCAGCGTCGCGTCGTCAAGCTAGATATACGTCCGTGACTGATAGTCCACCCACCGTTGGTGGCGAAGGGGTTGATCTCGCGCACGGTGACGACGTGCGCCAACACGTCGCACAGCCACTGCGGCCGCAGGAAGTACAGCTCCTTCAGCGTCGCGTCGTCAAGCTAGATATACGTCCGTGACTGATAGTCCACCCACCGTTGGTGGCGAAGGGGTTGATCTCGCGCACGGTGACGACGTGCGCCAACACGTCGCACAGCCACTGCGGCCGCAGGAAGTACAGCTCCTTCAGCGTCGCGTCGTCAAGCTAGATATACGTCCGTGACTGATAGTCCACCCACCGTTGGTGGCGAAGGGGTTGATCTCGCGCACGGTGACGACGTGCGCCAACACGTCGCACAGCCACTGCGGCCGCAGGAAGTACAGCTCCTTCAGCGTCGCGTCGTCAAGCTAGATATACGTCCGTGACTGATAGTCCAACCCACCGTTGGTGGCGAAGGGGTTGATCTCGCGCACGGTGACGACGTGCGCCAACACGTCGCACAGCCACTGCGGCCGCAGGAAGTACAGCTCCTTCAGCGTCGCGTCGTCAAGCTAGATATACGTCCGTGACTGATAGTCCACCCACCGTTGGTGGCGAAGGGGTTGATCTCGCGCACGGTGACGACGTGCGCCAACACGTCGCACAGCCACTGCGGCCGCAGGAAGTACAGCTCCTTCAGCGTCGCGTCGTCAAGCTAGATATACGTCCGTGACTGATAGTCCCCCCACCGTTGGTGGCGAAGGGGTTGATCTCGCGCACGGTGACGACGTGCGCCAACACGTCGCACAGCCACTGCGGCCGCAGGAAGTACAGCTCCTTCAGCGTCGCGTCGTCGTAGTGCAGCAGCACGCCTGCGCCAACGATACAATTAATTATTCTTTTATTTTAATAAATACGACACTAAAAGAGACCAATGTTATGTAATGTAATGTAAAGTGGACTCCTGTTTCCGCACTTAGACTCTTATTTGGTCCTGTGTGCGTGTAGAAAGAGACCAATATACCTGCTTAAACATAAAATGGCATGCAAGTCTACTGGTACGTATCAGAATTTTAGATAGCTTTTAACTTTCACGGTCACTAACATTAGAATAGTTATTGAGTTTCCGATATTTTGACTCTGTTGCAAGCGCCACAGTCACAGAGTAACTGAAGTTTCTTAGGGGTAAGTTTTTAAAGGCAGACATATCGGTCTACCGTCCTATGTAGTTTACTGCGTCCACGTTCGTATGTAGCTGCGACTTATTTACCTCTTTAAAAGGTCTTTAACACTTAACCAGGCTATGTACCATATGAGACCACCAGATTTTGAGCTTTATACAGTTATGATAAGGTTGAAAACCAATGAAAAAAAAAATTCTAGTGGCCTGGTTAAGGGTTAAGTCGTCGGGAACTACTACTGCGGCTTAACCGTTCCACAAAACTAAGGTTCGTAGACGAAAATTCCGTGAGAAACGCAGGAAGTACTGGAATTTGTTTCTTTGTAAGCCCTGGAGGCCAATTCTCGGTTTTCGCCTTCTATGTTGAGTCGACTTCATGAAACGCACAACGAATAGGAAAACACAGATTACAGTCGACATTCGTTATTGGTCTATACGTTCCATGAAGTCGACTCTACATAGAAGGTGAAAACCAAGAATAGCCTCTTGTTTGCTTCATCATAAGCTGTCGGTTTTACCGTTCTCATGCAGGAACATGGTGGCCTGGTGCAGCTCCGCGGCGTCCCGGAACATGCGGAGATTCTTCGACTGCATGTACTGCGTCACCTGCCGACCGACAACACATCCATAGTGACCCCACACTAGCGTCGTTGGAGCCTTGGCGTCTTGCCGGCGCACTTCATAAAATGGAATCCATATTTTTTGATTCTTTCCATAAACTCTGAAATGTCGACGGCCATTTTGCATGGTCTTCTTTTGGTGAAGTTTAGTGGGTCAAGAAATCCGAAGTCATCATGTCGATTTGATTACTTTTTTTTAAGTTATTTCTTAATAAATCAATATAGAAAGTGCATTTCATAAAATGGAATCCATATTTTTTCGTTTCTCTCTATAAAACTCTTGAAACGTCGACGGCCATTTTGCATTGTCTTCATTTGGTGAAGATTCTGTTGCAAAATGGCCATGGACGTTTCAAGAGTTTTATAGAAATAAAACAAAAAAATATGGATTCCATTTTATGAAGTGCACTTTCTAATATTGATTTATCTAGAAATAACTAAAAAAAGTAATCAAATCGACATGATGACTTCGGATTACTTGACCCACTAGAAATTTCACCAAAAGAAGACGATGCAAAATGGCCGTCGACGTTTCAAGAGTTTTATAGAAAGAATCCAAAATATGAATTCCATTGTATGAAGTGCAATAGGGTATTTGACTAATCTCGATATAGTAAAAAATATTTATACTTTTCCAAAATACTGGTAAATGAGAACCAATGGCCAACATTTTCAGTTAAAAATATAACGTCTAGCTGGTTTTATGAGCATTCAAAGTTTTATGGGCAAGTCTATTTTTAAAGTATAAAATTAAAAAAATATATATATATCATCGAACTACCCGTACATTTTTCACCAACTTTTATTATGAAACCATTTACATAAACGAAACATTTGATATAGCTACCAAACAAAATTTACTAGACGCGCATACAAGATACGGGCGTGTGACGTCACTTGCCTGAAGCCATTTGTATAGAGCGTTTTTGGGCTTGCCCAAAATATGTGCTCTTAAAGTTGTGATATCTCAGGTGATTCAAATCAGAATCGAGCAATTCTTTCAATAATGTTTCTTAAATTGAGAGGTCTTTTGATTAAACACATATTTTTTTTTTGTCAAATACCCTATTTCATATATTGATTTATCCAAAAATAACTAAAAAAAGTTATCAAATCAACATGATGACTCCGGATTTCTGAACCCGCTAAAAACTTCACCAAATGAAGACAATGCAAAATGGCCGTCGACATATCAGAGTATAATGGAAAGAAAAACAAAAAAATATGGATACCATTTTATGAAGTACACTTTCTAGTTTTGATCAATCCAAAAATTACTAAAAAAAGTGACAAATTCGACACGATGACTTCGGATTTGTTGACCCACCAGAAACTTGAACGACAACAATCCAAAATGGCGGACTACCGAAGATGGCGGACCTAGTTTTTTTCTTTTTAATCTCACCATTCTCTTGTACTCATGGTGCCTGAGCACTGGCTGCGTGAGGTCGGGCGCGAGTGACGTCACGCAGTCCTCCAGCGCCAGGTAGGAAGCGGGCACCAGCTGCTCCAGCAGCGGCTCCTTGCTGCCCGGCGGCTTCACGCTGAACGCCACCGAGTAGATGATGACGACACAACGACTGCTAATGTCGAGTGTATAGAGAAAATACTCACCTTGCATTTACGGTCATTATAGTGACGTTGCTCAAACTAGGTGGATGAAAATATGGACTCTATTCTATAAAACACACTTTCTAATATCGATTTATCCCGAAATAACTAAAAAAAGTAATCAAATCGACATGATGATTTCTGATTTCTTGACCCACTAAAAACTTCAAACAAAATAAGACGATACAAAATGGCCGTCGACATATCAGAGTTTAATGGAAAGAAACAAAAAATATGGATTCCAATTTATGAAGTACACTTTCTAGTATTGATCAATCCAAAAATTACTAAAAAAAGATACAAATCCGACACGATGACTTCGGATTAGTTGACTCACCAGAAATTTGAACGACAGCGATCCAAAATGGCGGACTACCCAAAATGGCGGACCTAGTTATTTCTTAAGTCTCACCATTCTCTTGTACTCATGGTGCCTGAGCACTGGCTGCGTGAGGTCGGGCGCGAGTGACGTCACGCAGTCCTCCAGCGCCAGGTAGGAAGCGGGCACCAGCTGCTCCAGCAGCGGCTCCTTGCTGCCCGGCGGCTTCACGCTGAACGCCACCGAGTAGATGATGTCGGCGAGGAGACGGATGTTGTGTCGCGTGCTGCACGACACCTGGGGAAGACAGAAGTTGGTTTAAGAGCAGATTTGCATCTGTCAGTTTCCTCCACATGATTAAAAACCAGAGTATAGATAAGCCCCCAAGTAATTTCAGCCTAGGAGGCCAATTCTCGGTTTTCGTCTTCTATGTCGAGTCGACTTCATGGAACGCACAACCAATAGAACACAGATTACAGTCGATATTCTTTATCTTGTTCTCCTATTGGTCTATGCGTTCCATGAAGTCGACTAGACATAGCAGACGAAAACCGAAAATTGGCCTCCTATCGGGCTAACATGCGCGCCGCGAGATGATTTTGTTGACACTCGTATTGTGTCGGCGCAAGTTGCTTCTCGCTCACCTGACTGAGCGATGAGCGCCGATGCACTCTCGCGAACGAGAGTTAGGCCTCCAGGGCTCCACTAATTTACGATCCGGCCCTGGCTTCTACATAGGGATGTTACGAATGTCAAAATTTTCACATTCGCGAATGCGAATGCGAATGTTTACGCTGTGAATGTGCGAATGCGAATGCGAATGTTAAGTACTTACGACATCTGTCACATCAAATGTAAATAAACAACAGATAAATCAATCATTTTTACTTCTTAAAAGACATAAAACATACAAAATGTACTGACTTGACAGACATTCAGTAGTCAAAGTTTAATAAAGGCAAATTATATTTAAAGAACAGTCGGTGTCAGTGTAGCAAGATCAAGAGTCACGAGTTCACGCACGCACGACCTGCACACATTCGCATAACATTCGCATTGATTCGCATATGCGAATGCGAATGCGATTATTCGTAACATCCCTGCTTCTACAGTCAGGCGGCCATACTGGACAGAGTATTGAGTCTCCAGCTGCGGGCACCCACCTCGAGCGAGTCCAGCACGCGCGGCAGGCCGCGCTTGTCGGCGTCGGGCGCGCCCATGATGTTGCAGCGGATCAGCCGCTGCAGCGCCTCCGGGCTCTCGCTCTCCGGCAGGTTGCTCTGGAAACGAGCCACGAGTGAGGACCGACAGCTTAAAAGACATACTGTTTTCCTGAACACTGACAGAAGTATACAATATCTATAGAAAAATGTAAAAATCATTGTCACCCATTCAATTTATTCAAACATACACTGTTAAAATTTCTAGATACACAGCTCCAGTCTGCAAGTGTGCCCATGAGGGTTTTTGACGTCAAGTCCAACTTTGACGACATTGGTTGTTTCATACCATATTATAACTTCATAATTTTGAGACGTATCATACGTCTAAATGTGACTAATCCACTCGTTGTTGGACCAGCCGCCCTCTAACGCCATCTAGCGGATTTTTCATTCGCAAAAAACCTAATTTCTATAGAAAAGTGTCAAAATCTCTGTCACCCATTAAATTTATTTAGACATTGTAGTCAAAATTTCTAGATACACAGCTCCAGACAGAAAGCGTTTGAAAAACTGATGCCAATTCCGAAATACCGTGACTAAATTTATTTTTTCCCTTTTCCCTACTCGTTGAATCTATTATAATAATCGGTATATAATATTATATTTATATAAAAAAAATCTAAATACAACATCTAGTGAGATTTAGGCCCGATTCCACCAATATTCATCTTTTTTTTTTTTTTTTTTATTGCTGAAATAGGCAGACGAGCATGCGGCCATTGATGGTAATGGTAACCGCCGCTCATAGACAACAACAATGCCGAGGCACAGTCATGCCGCTGCCTACCGTGCAAAGAAGTACTCTTTTCAAACCTCGTTTAAAAAAGGACATGTCATAGCGATCAGGGAACACCGCAACTGGAAGGTCATTCCACAATTTGCACGTGCGCGGGAAAAATGAGCGCTGGAATCTGAGGATAAATCTATGATATAACGCTTAGTTTCGTATGGAATAATAGCGTTATGCAAAAGTTAAGTTATAAAATACTCACATTAGCGACTTGGTCGTAATGCGTGGCGACCATGATGACGGGGGAGCCCGGAGCTCGCGCTTGTATTGATCTGCAAACATTTGTTTTATAGTATTCACTTTCATATTTTGTGTACCTATATTATTTTTGGTCTTAGACTTTAACCTAAATAATGAAGTTTACGTAAAATACTCAAAACCACATCATGAACGAATGAATATAGTGACCATATTCATTTCATTCGTTCATAACAGACTATAATAAAGTCTCAAATGATCGGCACACTTCACCCCAAGGTCGGTTTTATTCGGTTTTCGAACTCGAGTTCAGGGCTGGAAACCGGTTTTTAATTAACCAGGTTAATATCGATCTCAAACAGGTTTTTTCGAAAGTGTTCGTTCGAAACAGAACCGATTCGCGAGCGATATTGCTTCTGGGATAAACCTGGTTAATTCCACAATGCGCGTGAATAGTGCAGCGATATATTTTGTCTCTTTTTATCTGCGGGCAGGACGCGACGCGATTGGACGCGATGCTTGTAGCCTCAAGCATAAATACCGTCTACTCTTTCCCTGTCAATCGTTGCTTTTCATTATATGGGCGGAGCGAAACCTGGTTAAAACCAAAATGATTTCGCATCATTTTGGTTTTAACCAGGTTTTGGGAGCGGTATCAAAACCTAAACGGT
The DNA here is from genome assembly GCA_014851415.1 of Cnaphalocrocis medinalis. Classification (NCBI taxonomy): domain Eukaryota; kingdom Metazoa; phylum Arthropoda; class Insecta; order Lepidoptera; family Crambidae; genus Cnaphalocrocis; species Cnaphalocrocis medinalis. Next base: position 20,051 of record CM026288.1, on the reverse strand, counting down.
CTACGAGCTTAATCAGAAATAATACCGGTTTCAACGAGTGGAATCGAAATCAAAACGCAGGAAAAGATTCAAAATGTATGAAGCTGCGCGAAACCTGGTTGCGAATTTTAACCAGGTATTCCAGCCCTGCTCGAGTTAGAGAGAATTCAACTCTGAGTTGACTCGAGTCTCTAACTCGGCGTGATCCCGCCGAGTTAGTGACTCGAGTCAACTATCACGAACCTGAGCCAGTCGAGCGCGCCGGCCAGCCCCGCGCGGCCGTCGGGCGCGCGCCAGCACACCAGGTACAGCGAGCGCCGCGACAGGAAGTACTGGTGCGTCGCGTAGTACCTGCGAGACACACAACACATTACTGTATTGTCTCATTTGTTACATTTATATCTGTACCATAGTGTCTATACTCTGGTTTTTAATCATGTGAAGTAAACTGACATCAAAATATTTTGACATTTGCATCTATCAAATTGAGTGATAATGTATGTAATGATGACACATGGACATGACGTGTCAGTTTACTTAACATGATTATGAACCAGAGTACCTATTAGTATATTATTTAGGGCCGATTTTTCCATTGTCTGATAAAATTTAACAGACCAATAAAGAGTTACCCGGCGAATTAAAGTTGTCTTACATCTTACTATAATTGTATAACATAGAGTGAAAGTTACTATAAATTGGATTACATTTTATCGGTCTGATAACTGTTATTAGACGATTGAAAAATCAGCCCTTAATGTAGTTAATATTGAATTATAATAAGAGCGCTTTGGGCAACTGTAAGCTTTTATCATTGTTGAAATATATAAATAAATAATAAACGCGCTCGTCGGGCCAGTGGTCAACTCATCATAGGCCTTCGCATCTTTAACAGATGATTTAAGCAGTGGTCAACTATGATATCAGCAAAAGTCAAACTTTACAGGAGAGCAAAAAGAAGACAAATTTTATCCTTAGATCAGGTTTAAAAACTACCTAATTTACAAGTTTGTAAATCCTAACGGTACTGATCAGTGCTGGTCCGTGCAGACAAAATTTATTCATGTTAACTTCGCACAATCTTCACAGGGTCAACAAATTAGTAGTTTTTTCTTTCTTTTCGTTTCGCTGCAACCGAACTGTGTCGACCTGCTTGTTCCAAAAACCTAACTAATATTATAAATGCGAAGTAACTCTGCCTGTATGTTACTCTTTCACGCCAAAACTACTTTACACTTGGCTGTTACACTGACACACTCACTCCTGTTGTCCGCCGAAGTCCCAGGTCCGGAAGGTGACGGGTCCGCGCGTGGAGCGCTGCTTCTCGTACACCCAGGTGCCGATGTCGACGCCCACGGTGGACACGTCGGCTGTTACACTGACACACTCACTCCTGTTGTCCGCCGAAGTCCCAGGTCCGGAAGGTGACGGGTCCGCGCGTGGAGCGCTGCTTCTCGTACACCCAGGTGCCGATGTCGACGCCCACGGTGGACACGTCGGCTGTTACACTGACACACTCACTCCTGTTGTCCGCCGAAGTCCCCAGGTCCGGAAGGTGACGGGTCCGCGCGTGGAGCGCTGCTTCTCGTACACCCAGGTGCCGATGTCGACGCCCACGGTGGACACGTCGGCTGTTACACTGACACACTCACTCCTGTTGTCCGCCGAAGTCCCAGGTCCGGAAGGTGACGGGTCCGCGCGTGGAGCGCTGCTTCTCGTACACCCAGGTGCCGATGTCGACGCCCACGGTGGACACGTTGCCGCGGGCGCGGGGCTTGTTGCCCATGCGCTTGGCCCAGTGCTGGGGACAGAAAGTTAAGTTTCAGCCTATACTCCAGAATATTCGGGAAATTTACAAATAGGGCTTCGCGAGTCTTCTATACAGTTCTCGATGTTTTTCGTACCTTCTCGAACTTTCCATTTACTAACGCGTAAGTTCGGTTGACGAAGAAACATTAGTCGAAATACGACAAAAAAAAAACTATATCGATCGCGTGATCAGTCTGGTTTGTATAAAAAGTAAAAAAATAAATACATAATTCGACCCATGTTTCTAATCTAGAACAAAGCTGTTCACTTACAGATCCTAAGTCGAGTTAAAAAAAAAATATTGATAGTTTTTGAAAATTCACCTTGTATATTTAGCTACTTTTTGATAAAATAATAATATTTTTTTCCATCTTGAGTGTAGATAAAGTATGTTAAACTCACATCGGTGGGCTTCCGTCGGTGCTGTATGGCAGATTCTTGTCTGAGGCACTCTAGAAGACTTGTTTTCCCGATTCCCTGCAAAAAAAAATTCAATAGTCGTTATGTGGTATGGTGGAGCGGCCCTTGAGTGGAGGCCGCGTGCAGGAGGCCGCAGCCGTGGCAGGCCTCCCACCAGGTGGACCGACGATCTGGTGAAGGTCGCGGGAGTCTTGGATGCGGGTGGCACAGGACCGATCTGTGTGGAGAACATTGGGGGAGGCCTATGTCCAGCGGTGGACGTCTATTGGCTGGAATGATGCTGATGATAAGTTACTTGGAAGTCTAGTTTAGACTAGAGGTAGCCCACCACGTCAGCGGTTATCTTCTATACTATATATAAAGAGATAACTTCTACACACAACGACAAGGCTTATAGGTAAACCGAAAACACGAAACGCTTGCGCGATGTAATTGAGCACAGCGCCATCTATTGGTTCATTTCTGAATTACGGTCCCGAACCGAAGTGAGGGTAACATAAAGTGAAGGTAACATAAACATTAAGAGGGTAAAATAACTAGTGGCCCACTAGTTATTATTATATTACTGTCGGTCACAGGTCACCTGGAAGCCGACCACAGGTCCCTCCACCAGCCCATGGTCCTTCCTACCGTCTCGGCATACGGACCGAATCTTGGGAGACGCTCACCAGGTACTTGCTAAGGGCTCTTCACCTGTATGTCCCTGTGGAGAAGCTGATGAAACTCGGGACCATGCGCTGTGGGAATGTCAGCTGTATGAAGAGGAACGGCAACAGATGCTGAATGACTGGAACAGGAACGAGATAGGACCAGTACACCATCAAGAGATGGTCAACTCTGCAGAAGGTTTTCGACGGTTGCGTGCGTTTGCACACAAAAGGCTTGACATTAGGAAGGAGTTCGATTGATGTGGAACTGCCCGAGCGCGAGTCGCTTGTGCTGTGGTGTTTCACGCCCCATTTGGGGAGAAGTGACATTGAGATGGGCTAAAGACACAGACTTTGTAGGGAGTGAAGAAACGCACCGGGGAAAGAGCCCTTAGCAAGTACCTGGAAGCCGACCAGCATGAGCTTCATGTTGGTGTAGGGCCGCGCCTCCTGCAGCACGGACTTGAGGTAGCCCACCACGTCGGCGCTCTTGTAGCGGCCGCCGCGGAGCATGGACCGCAGCGGCTCCTGCAGGGAACAGCCGTTGGCGCTCAGGTTCCACAGCCGGGAGAGGAGGCCCATCTGCGGCGGGAGGTCCGTGATGTCTGCGGACGAAGGGAAGATTAACAATGACTACACTGACGGCCGGTTTCCGAATTGTAAATTTGAAGTTAAGCACTACTTAAGTACGAACTTTGACAAATGAGTCGTACTTCAAATATCATAGTTTTTACTTATACTTATTATTTATTTATTTATTATTTATTTAGGAAAAAAACAGCATCATTGTAACACAAATAGATAAAGTTAAGTATAATAGGTAACACATTTGCCTTAAACATTTTCCACTATTAGTTATCACAGGCTATGTTGATTTTAACAATAAGTACATTCTGTTTTATAATACACTAAGTTAAACTTTAACAGGAAAAGAAAATAAAAGAGACAATCTTAATTGTATTGCTTTTGGAGTAAATAACGAAAACTACCAATTTTTTCGTGAAATATATCGATGTGTCTATACGTTTTATTGTATTTGTCGCATGCACGGATAAGAAAAGCGTTTTTTTTGTAATTTGTACTACAGACGGTTGTAAGAAATGTGTCCTTGTGACGTGCGCTGAGTCTACAGCATTTGAAAATTAATTTGTGCAATAGGTATGGTGAATCTACTAGATTATGGATTATTTTATATAAGAAGATCTGATCTCTGCATTCCCGACGGGTATTCAATGACACGATATTTTCAGTGTTGAATGTCTTAAATCTGTATTTAAGCTTTTTAATAAATTTATTTTGAATACTCTCAATCTTATCAATGTATTTAGCATACATTGGGTTCCATACTACTGATGCGTACTCGAGTTGTGATCTGACATAAGCATTATAAAGAAGAATTAACGTGTTTGGATTCTTGAAGTCCGTACTTTGTCTAAGAATAAAGCCAAGTAACTTATAAGCTTTAGCCGTTACCTTACTAATGTGAGGTTCAAAATACAAACCACTGTCTAGTTGGAGCCCCAAATCTCTCACCTCCTGAACCCTTTTTAGTCCTATATTATAAAGGTTGTAATCAAATTTTATTGGACGTTTTTTCCTACTAAAAGTGATAGTACAACACTTGTCGACATTTAAATATAGTTGGTTTATATCACAATAATGACAGAGACGGTTTAAGTCCTGTTGTAGGAGTTCACAATCTTGAATGGAATTAATAATAGAAAATATTTTTGTGTCATCAGCATATAGTAATAATTTGGAATTTTGAAAACAATTAGTTACATCATTAATAAATATGTTAAATAGTAAGGGTCCGAGATGAGAGCCTTGAGGAACTCCAGAGGTAACAGGAATAAAGGTTGACACGTAACCCTTGACTGTGACAGCCTGAGATCTATTTCTAAGGTAAGACGACAACCATCTGAGCAAATCGCCGTGTATACCGATAGCTTCAAGTTTGGCTATTAACAATGAATGTGATATTTTATCGAAGGCTTTCGAATAATCGGTATACACGACATCAACTTGAGAACCATTGTCCATAGAATCAAGTATAAAGTCTAGGTACTCACAAAGGTTAGTCTCAGTAGAGCGCCTGGTAACAAAGCCATGTTGACGAGTGGTTAAAACGGGATTAATTATTGGTGTAATTTGATCATAAACTATTTTCTCGAAGACTTTAGGTAGCACGGATAATTTAGAGATGCCTCTGTAATTTCTGGCATTATGTTTATCACCACTCTTATGTATAGGGACAACGAAAGACTTTTTCCAGGCACGAGGCATAATACCGGTTGTTAATGACGTTTTAAACAACAAAAAAACAGGATGTGATAGCTGTTTGCTACATGTTTTTATGAAAAATGGGTGTAAGCCATCTGGGCCACTTCCTTTACTAACATTAATTCGATTAAGATATTTTTCAACAATATCATGAGATATTAGAACCTTACCAATCACAGCAAAGTCAGAAGTGTTAGAAGTCACAGTATGAGGTAGATTAGAATCATTCTCGAATACCGACTGAAAGAATTCATTAAACAGGTAAGCAATTGATGGTCCATCATCTCCTGTCCTGTCATCCAAGGATATGGAGTCAGGAATGCCGTTACAGCTCCTTTTGGATTTAATGAATGACCAAAAATATTTTGAACAGCGGTTAATATTCGTTTCACATCTGGTCAAAAAAGAATTGTATTGTGATGTTTGTAGCTTCTTGATGGATCGCCTTAAATTCGAAAAGTTTTCATAATCTGCTGATCTTCCATAGGTAATCCATTTTCTATGCATTTTATTTTTTTGTTTTAACATTTTAATTAAGGCGGAAGAAAACCAGATTGGATATGCACTACTACCCTTAGCAATTCTCGTAGGGACATGCTTATCAATTATGTCATTGACGATCGCGTAAAAACTATCAAGTGCACATTCAATATCGACCGTAGACAGATGCTTTTCCCACTGAATCTTATCCAATTCTGTTTTAATAATATTATAATCTGCTGCATGAAATCGTCGTACAATATAAGGTGGTTCCTGGAGGCAAGTTTCCTTGAGGCCCAATTTAGCTACTATAAACAATGACGGATGATGTACATCCTCTGGCTCTGCCAAGGGTTCAGTGCGAGTAATACACGACGGAAAACTGGAGAAAACCAGATCTAAAATTCTATTATTATGATTAGCGATCCCGTTATACTGAGACCAGCCCGTGAAACACATAAAGGCATGTACTTGTGAGACTAAATCCATCACGGATGGATTCGATATACAAAATGAGCCATTAAGTGACGGTTTCCAGACAGCATGACTACAATTAAAATCGCCAACCACCAGAAATTCATCATTTGGTCGATCGGCATGCAGCTCTGATACAGCGTCGAAAAATAAAAGCTCAGACGTCTTTAGATCTGTTGTGCCAGGGAAGTAGCAGCAGTATAAATGCAAACGCTTTCGCCCGGGTCCGTCAGACAATAGAATATCTACGTGGGTAACATCAGCATCCGGGAAATGAGGAAGAACTGCACTGCAGTGCGAGTCAACGCGAAGCTCTCGCTTTATGGCAATTAGGGAGCCGCCTCCCATTGTCATACCTCGCCTTGCATAGTCCCGATCTGTACGGTAAACATTATATCGGCAGTCAAAGAGTTCCGCGTCGAAAACACCCGGTAACAGCCATGTCTCACTCAAAAAGATAACATCGTAATCATGTGTAACATGATTATTATAAAATGTTTTAGTTTTTGTCCGTAAACCGCGTGCATTCTGATAAAAACAATTTAGTAACTTATACACTGTGAAAATAAAAATAGTGATAATTATTTAAAATAATACGGAATTCATTAATTATTATTATTAGCATAAGAAACCCGGTATAAAATAGTGAGTTATATACTAAATAACGCATACTGAGTGATATGCAACTATATATCCATCTAATTATCAGATCGTTAAAGATTAATTTCACAATTCCAAACGCAGGATTACAACGTGTACGCATCAGCAGGTAGAATGTATGTTGACAGACGAGCGAATCACTAATACATTCAACTACTACCGCCCAACGAGCCATAGCAAACAGGTCCACGCGCAGAGTAACGCGTTCAAATACAAAAATATTATAGTAAAAAATAATAAAAATACAATACATCGACCAGCATTGAAATTTACGATAAATTACACCATACATTGACCGCTCGACACCAAATACATGAATGTGGTATTTACAACGCGCCGCAATGGATAGTGTACGCGGCGATATAGAGGATGACTTATCACTGCAATAGTACTCTACTTTAAACAATGTTATCGCCACCAAGGCAAAGTTTCTCAAACTATGGCATGCGACAAATGGAGAGTTAAGTACACATCGATACATGACATTAAAGCAGTTAAAAATTATTATAATAAACAACAAATTAATTAAACTAGTACTTATACAATTTTTTTTAAACATTCTTGCGAAGTTATATGAATGACTGGTGAGTTTTCTGACTTACGCACCATGATTGTACAATTACGAACCCAACAATAGGTGTAGTTCTTCTCTTTAGCTCTTAGTTTCGCCTGTTGGAGAAGTTGTTTGTTTCGCGACGAAAGATGGTCATTAAAATAAATACGTCCATTACCTCCAACAAAACCCATATCACTCGCTTTGATGTTTAGTTTGCGCAGTGATGTTAAAAGGTCATCTTTTTTATATCTGGACTGCATTTTCAATATAATTGGTTTAATTTTTTTCCCATCAATGTCATTCTTCACTGCCACTCTCGTCACAAAATCTATGTCTCTGTCAGGATCGAGCGAAAAATTGCAACGTTCAGCCAAAGTCTTCACTATTTTTATGAGGTTTTCACCGTTTTTCTGAGGAATCCCATTTATTTGAATGTTAGACCTCCGCACCCATTGCTCGTTCTTATGACCTTCGTTTAAGACTTCACGCAATTGCTCCTTTAAAGACTCGACTTCGCTCTTCATGGACTCCACCAGGGTCAACCTGGACTCGATGTCTTCCACCCGAACTGCAAGTTGATCAAATCTGTCGTTGACCGCCACCTTTAAGTCGGCTATATCTGACTTAACTTGGTGTAGGTCCTGTTGTATGACTTCAATGGCATCCAGTTTAACTTGCATATTCGATATCTTGGAGGATATGTCACTTAGTAGGCTCATATATGATGCATTATCCTTTTCATCCTTTACCTTCTTAACCATAGGTTTAGGGGTTGATACAGATGGCATTCCTTGCTCTAATGGAAGACCAGACGATAACCTGGAGCAGCTAGGAGAGCCAACAGCCGCTGAGTCCTCCATTTTCGAAACGTCCAATCCGGTCTTTGATGAGTCTCTGCAGGTGGTACACATCCAGGAGGCTCTGCCAGTACCAAGCCGAGAATAACCACGCTCGGTGATGCCACCACATTTAAAATGAAATTTTTTCTTGCATACGGAGCACTCTGGCCCGTCACCCACAAGTTCCTTGCAACTGGCACATTCAGATGTAAGCATGTTGGGAACCTATGACTTTTCGCAAACAGAATATACGCGTCTCCTCAACAAGCGTTCGCACGGGACTGACTACTTATGCTCTGGTTCATAATCATGTGTAGTAAACTGACACATGTCAATGTGTCATCCCCATACATTATCACTCAATTTGACACATGCAAAATGTCAAAATGCATAGAAATTTGTCATTTTCATCTGTCAGTTTACTACACATGATTAAAAACCAGAGCATAAGTAGTACTTAACTTCAAATTCTCAATTCAGGAACCAGCCGAACCGAAAAAGCTTAATATTTGCGCAACGTAATAAACACGAAGCGCCATCTAATTGTACTTTTTGAAACGAATATCCTAAAACGGAGTAAGGCCACCCAGGACCAAACACAAACCATAACAAAACAAAAAAAAGATACAATGATAATAAAAGTCGTTCATACTAATTTATACAGCTGACTCAAATATTTGTTTGACCATCTGTTTTGACCAAACCAATAAATGTCGTTTGGTCCCCAGACCAGACAGCAAAGTGTCTTTTGACCCCTAAATTTTATTTGAAACAAGTGTCATTTGAACCCCAAATGTGAATTTGACCTGCCTAAAACATATAATTGGACCCCAGCTCATAATACCATGAAGTAACATTTAACTTCCAAAGTGTCATCACCAAAGTGTTTTGTATTTTCTTGTGTTCGATCAATAGGGTATTTTACGACTTTTTTTTTATTTATTTATTGTAAAGCTTGAAATCTAATTCTAAGTATGAATCACAGCTCCCTTTTTATTTTTTATCCATCATCATTAGTTCCGAAGATATAGAGTTGCAAAGTTGCCAATCAGAAAAGGAGAGCGATACGCTATTAATGACGTCACTAGGCTAGTGTTTCCTACAAGCGCAGTACAAAATTTTGTTTAAGAAAGAGACAGGTATATCAAAAGTTTGTTGCTCTATAACTTTCTTGTATCCAAACTTTTTATAAATATTTCTTCAAAATCGTACACTTATACAGTAAATTATAGAGTCTAGGTATCGGATGTCGATATTTTAACGACGGTAAAATGCCCTATTGTCAGTAGCATGTAATATGTGTTGTGGTGTCTTTCTTTCTTTCATCAACCCGAACCCGACGCGCGACGCGCAGTGCGTCACTCGTACCTCTGTTCCCGCTGATGTTGAGCACGGCCAGGTTGGAGAGCTCGTGCAGCGCGGGCGGCACCGCGCGCAGCAGGTTGCAGGACACGTCCAGCATCGACAGCAGCGGGAACAGCAGCCGGGACTTTCAATGAGGACCCCGAGCTCTGCCACGAAGATAGTTATATGGCTATTATTATTTTTGGTATAGTAATTCTTTGCATTACTAAAGACTAAAGCGCATCGACTTCGCTGGCTCGGCCACCTAGAAAGAATGGGAGACGATCGTGCGGTAAAGCGAGCGTATCAGGGACGTCCTAGTGGTAGAAGGCCAGTCGGCCGTCCGAGATATCGCTGGAAGGATGAGGTCGAAAAAGACTTGCGCGGACTCTCGGCAGATGACTGGCAGGAGGTGGCACAGGATCGACCAAGATGGAGGCTCTTATTATCGGAGGCCAAGACTCATTACGGGTCGGTGCGCCAACCTAGTTAGTTTAGTTAGTTAATTCTTTGCAATCATTCTTTTTTGAATGCATTATTTCATCATCATTATCAGCCTGTTGAAGTCCACTGCTGGACATAGCCTCTCCAAATGCTCGCCACTTTGATCGATCTTCGGCTACTCGCATCCAGCTCCAGCCAGCCCTCTTGCGCATATCGTCACTCCAATTGGCCTGAGGTCGTCCTACACTACGTTTACCATGACGCGGTCTCCGCTCCAGAACTCATTTTCCCCAACGGTTGCATTATTTTATATGGTAATTTTTAACATATGATTAGGAAAGTGCAATCAAGTGTGGAACATTCCCTAGATAGTGTTCTATTACAGGCCGTGGCAGGCCTTCACTAGGTCGACCGACGGTCTAATGAAGGTCGCAAGAATTCCTTGGATGCAGGTGGCACAGGGCTGTGACTGTGTGGAGAACATTAGGGCAAACCTATATCCAGCAGTAGACGCCTATTCGCCTATTTTCTATTGGCTGAAATGATGATGATGATGAGTTAGGTATCTTCTATCTATAAAGAGATAACTTCTATAGACAACGACAAGGCTTATAGGTAAACCGAAAACACGAAACGCTTGCGCGATGTAATTGGACACAGCGCCATCTATTGTTTCACTTCTGAATTACGGTCCCGAAGCGAAGTGAGGGCGGGTCATTAGTCTGTACATAAAAATACATTAAGACTTTGGATATCGAGTGTCACTCATCTCTCCACACACTCCCTCCTCCACTCTAGCCTCCTGCCACGTGTGTCAAAAGACTCACCCACTCGTCGTCCTGCGGCTGCTGGCGCGCGTCGGCGGCGGGCAGGCCGTCGTCGTCCGTCGTCAGCTGGATGCGGGTCAGCAGGTTGTTCGACAGGATCTGCAAGTACGGGAAACCATCAGTCTATGTACTGTCTCACTGCAGGGCCGGCTCGACCGGAGTGATACCACTGCCTCACAGAAAACCGGCGTGAAGCAGCCTCTGTGCTGTGTTTCGCCGAGTGAGTGAGGGTACCGGAGGCCCACCCGGGGGGGAAGGGGATAAAAGGTTGGCAGCGCATTTGTAACTCCACTGGTGTTGCAAGTGTCCATGAGCGGCGGCAATTGCTTACCATCAGGTGATCCGCCTGCTCGTCTGCTATCTATCACATAAAAAAAAGTTATTTTTTTTTAATTAAATCAATTGCTTATCTTATCCTCATTTTCCTCACCAGTGTCCTGAGCCCCTCAAGCCGCAGATGCCTCCTGGCGGGGCACGCGGCGCTCAGCAGCTGCGAGCGCACCGAGCCCCCCGAGCGCGGCCGCGTCCGCGCCCCGCCGCCCCCGCCGCCCCCGCCGCCCCCGGGGCCCTCCACACCACCCGGGCAGTAGCACGCCAGGGGGTCGCCCTCCGTCGACCCGAAGTTCTCGATCTGAAACGATCAACATTGTAGGGCTACAATTCGTGCCAGATAAACTTGCAATGAAGGTCATTCACCGTACTTATACCAAGAAGTCGTCAAAATTCGCGATAGAGATCGCTTCCCATACAAATCAAATCAATCAAATTATTTATTGCACTCATGTTGTGATTAGGTGTTGAATTTACTGACAGTTCAACATGAACCCTGTTAGGCCACAGCAATAACTAAACTGTCGATAAAATTATTATTTATTTATTTATTTCATTTGCCGTGTTTCTTAATACCGAACGTCTAAGTTCTGTTCTTTGTGAAGTTCGCGCGTCAAGGACTATGAAACACGTCAAATGTAATTTTATCGAGATTAGTATGGAAAGCGATCCGTATAGTAGCGAATTTTTACGACTTCTTGGTATAAGCAAGTAGGGTGAATGACCTTTATTGCAAGTTTATCTGGCACGAACTTTAGGTAAAGAGATAACTTTAAAGTTTCTTGATGAAACAAGAGGCTTAGCTCCTCGTTCCTGCCCCGAACCATCAAATCATGGAATACCCTTTCAGTTCAGTTTCCTCCTTCTTGCAATCCTAGGTTTTTTAGGCGGGCGTGAAACGGCATCTCATCAGGCCTTCAGGGTGAGAGTGACAGACTCAATGGACACTTTGTCTGTTCTTTTGTACCAGTCAACCGCATATTTGGATCTCACGGCCGCTTACCATCAGGCGGAGTCGGGTCATCTTGATTGTCCTCAATATAAAAAAAAAAACAGATGACGAAAAATAAATGATGTCTTAATTTGCACTAGTTTGACAACAAAGTTTAACTTATTTATTTAACGGGTGGATGGATACCTGCGGCAAACTGGGCCAGCAGGTGATCTCGTTGTGGCTCAGGTCCAGCTGCCGCAGGCTCGTGGGGTATGACGTCACGTACGACATCGACCTGCAACAAAATATGCGTCATGTTAATTATATTCTATCGGTGTACCTATTCAGCGATCGACTTTTGTTTTCATCTCACAATCTTAAGATTATTCTTTTAAACATAAAAAATACACTTTTTTTCCTTGTGTTGACGCAGTTGGGTGTCGATGACGTTCTAAATTGGCGATCTTCTTTTGTTTTCTCGATATGAATCTCCAAGTGTCTTCTGAATTCCACTGTTCAACAACTAAAAAAAGACATCGACGGACCATCTTGGTGGTTCGAAATTGGTGATCTTCTTTTGTTTCCGCACCTCAGTTGATTAAGTACGGACAGCCGCACATCAGGTTACTACAATGTGTCAAAGAACTACGGCGGGATAAGACTTAACAATTGTTAAGTAATTACCCTTGATGAAAAAAATATGACAATATAGCTGATTAAAAGGACATTTATATCAAAATATTTTTATAATATGATAAAGCGGGAGTATCTCATAAAATCAGTTCAAACCACGCTTTAATCTTACTGTTTGTTGGCGACTGGCTGTCAACCTGTGCAACCATGGTGCAACCTAATTTTTTATCTATGCTTTTTCGAGGTGTCAAATGGTTGTCGTCTGAATATTATCAAATTGTTTTTATTTACCTATTTTCACGTAATTACTTTTTTGTGGTTTTTGTTCTCGTTTACAGGTGTAGTCTCTCATATTAATCGCCATTTACCACGTCATTCATTACCTACACTTAGAACATTTATTTTTTGTTAAAAAGAACTACTTTGTCAAGTTAATTCGTAGAATTCGAAATATATTTTTTTGGTGAATCAAAATACTTTTTGATGAAACGAAATACGTTTCGTTTCATCAAAAAGTATTTTGATTTAATTTGATGAAACGAAACGTAGCGCGTTTGACGCTAGATAAAGACAGTGACAGCTAATCAAATAACGGTTTAAGTCATTTCTTAGGGACGTAGATAGGTATTTATTCTATTCTAACCTGTTTGGTTTGGCCTTTAATAAAAGTACTAATTGTGCTTGAATCTATTTATTTTAACACCAAGTAACTGTATATATAATAACACTGAGTAACAAAATAATTATCTCCAATCTAAGCCGGTAGTCTGCCTACTTTAGCAAAAATAAAAAAAAAGCTTCTTACTACTTCTTAGGTTATGTTGTATATTTACAAGAATACCATTCCTTAAAATGTAAATAACGAGAATACCATCCTTTGACAGTAGGTCTAGGATAGTCTGTGGTTGAAAGAAGCCCATGAAAGAAGCAATACGAATGAAACTAGCGCCGCCAACCACAGACTATCCTAGACCTACTGTCAAAGGATGGTATTCTCGTTATTTACTTTTTAAGGAATGGCATTCTTGTAAATATACAACATAACCTCTAAACAAAACATCGGTAATATGAGAAATTCCCGCTTTTACAAGAAAACATTGATGCTGTTTTAGATTATTTACTTAATGAGCAATCCATTGATGCCTAGGTCGTTAAGGGTAGCGGAGATTTTAGTTCAAGTCACCACTTCTATGAAAACCGCCGACGTTCTTTCCTCAGTTGATATTGAATCAAACACGTTTGACATAAAGGTGAGGTTCGATTGAAGAAATTTGACAGATTGTAGTAACCTGATGTGCGGCTGTCTGTACCTTGGGATTTTTGCATGAAAAGCTATATTTTTGTATACTTTTTTAATGAAAAACGATATTCTAATAAACCTACCTTTTTATGAAAAACATTTTTATTTTACCTGAGTGAGTTGTAAGCCATGTTGAGCCTAGTCAGATGTGGTGCCCGGCAGGCCAGGGCGGGCGGGACACACGTGAACTGGTTGTGACTCAGGTTGAGGGCGGCGAGGCGGCAGGCGGCGGCGGGCGCGGGCGGCGCGGGCGGCGGGGCGGCCGCGTCCACCTCCCCGCGCCACGCGTGCGGCCGGTGCGCCTCCGACCAGCTGGGGCGAGAGAAATAATATTTCACTACATCACATTACCTACATTGGTCTGACTCTGAGATAGGTAGCTCAAGCACCTGTGTTGTAGATATCAGAATCAACAGTGGAATTACAAATGTATACGTATAATACTTTTCTTTTGTAAATACATACTTATAAAACATAGAAAACACCCAGACCAATACAAACAGACATGTTCATGCACACAAATAAATAAATAATAAAGAAATAAATTGAGACAACATCACATACATTGTACTGGTCCCAAACTAAGGTTTTCCCTTGTGCTATGGAAACCAGAAACAACGATGCAACCACAATAACCCAAACCCAACACAAATATCTGTTTCATCAACAAACATTTGTGTTAGGGCAAGAATCGAACCCCTGAACTGAAAGATCATGGTTAAAGGGATGTAATTGTTCACAGGTACACCCTGTATTTTTTTTTATGAGATAGGGGGCAGAGGAACAGACGGATGACCTGATGATAAGTGATTACCGCCGCCCATGAACACGCGCAACACCAGAGGAGTCGCAAATGCGCTGCCGACCTTTTAAGAAGGTTTGTAGGTCGTATCGGTTCGGAAATACTACTCGGTGACAAAGATTTAAATCATAGATATGCCCTCGTCATACTTTGACCGCGCCGATTTGAGTCGCACCTCAAATAACCTAGCTTAACTCAACTGGGATTAGCACGAATTAGTTGCCGTTTGCACTCGGTGACAGTTGCACGACACAGCTGCCTGGATTTTTGACAGGAAAAAGCACTCAAAATGCCTTCATATGCCTTTTTATTGTGCAAGAAAAATACTACAAATTCAAATAAAGCGAATGGTGTTACATTTCACTCATAAGTATTGTTGCGGGTACGGGGTACGTAAGATTCAAGTAAAATGCCAAAGTCACAAAAAGACAATTAATTTATTCGACGAGTAACAAAAACACAATTAAAACACTAAATCACACTTAAACGCACTGAAACACTAAAATCTTCCTTAAACACTTCGCAGGTAATACACAAGATCACTCTTAGTTCGCAGGAGAATAATCGCTTTCCAAATTGGAACTCACTCCTTCGCTTTCCAAATCAGAACTCACTCCTTCGCTGTTCAAATCAGAACTCACTCCTTCGCTGTTCAAATCAGAACTGACTCGTCGGCTCGCCCGTCCCGCTTTTATACTAGCACAGGCTCGGGCGAGACCTTTCCAGTAACTTCCACAACTTTCTAGTAAGTCCTACTAGAATGTTCCAGAGTCTTCGGGGAATAGTTAGTAACTAGGGCTTCGAGGGTCTTCTACACAGTTCTGGATGTGTGTCGAACATTCTCGAATGTTCGATAAGTCTCCATTTCCTTCGACGCGTGCGTTCAGGCCTGACCGTGCGTATGTGACGTAGTGCAAGGGAATATAAACCTTATCATTGATAGAGATAAGTTCTAATTCCGCTTGCACGGTACCCCCATGGTCGTAACATTACCCCCCTCTTAGTCATGCTCGTCCCGAGCATGTTTTAACACATGGTGAAGTGGTCATTTGCATGATCCGGTGGTCACGCCAGTTCCTGCAGTCATCCCGGTAGCCACGCCAGTTACTGTCATTCCGGTAGTCACGCCAGTTTTTGTAGTCACGCCAGTTCCTATAGTTACCGTTGTCACACCATCGTTTGGGGCAACTTATTCGAATATGGCCCCTCTCTCCGCAGCCATAGCATTTTGGGACCAAGGAGGGTCTTTCCCTCACAACTACCTCCCGTAGTCTGTGAGGTCCAAGGTCCTGTCGTACAGCTTCAACCTCCAAAGCATGGGCTAGAGCTTCCGGTAAGGTTTGATGGTGATTTAATTTCACAGCATGTCTGATGTGTGCGTCCCTTATTCCGTCGTTGAACGCTTGCAAGATCATTGGCTCCACTATCGCCGGGCATGACACATATGCACGTCGGACTAGCCTCTCGATTTCCGTTGCCCATTGCTGCAGACTCTCACCAGGTTCCTGAACTCGGTCGCGTAGTTGTGCTCTGAACATGTACTCCTGGTGTTTTACACTGTACCTGCTCTCTAGTGCTTCTTGGAGAGCTCCCAAGGTCCTATTATCCGAAGGCAGGCATTCTAGTATGAGTAAAGCATCTCCACGAAGAGCCAAAGTGAGAGCCATCATTGATTCTTCGTCGCTCCACCCATTTCCCTTAGCCAATGTTTCGAACTGGCACCAGAAAGCTGCCCAGGACGTAGTTCCATCGAAGTAGGGTAATTCGATTGTAGGAGACACTGCATTTGCCGGCACTACTGTAGCAGCTCGAGATTCTACCTTTTCCACCTTGATGTGCAGCTGTTGTAACGCACCATCCACCAGGTTAAGTCGGTTTTCGACAGCAACGATCTGCTTTTCCAGTGCTGCATACTTCTTCTCAATAGCCCCCAACCAACTCTTGCAACTGAGCACCTCCTTGAACTTCTTCAAGCTGCGCTTCTTGACGGCGAGCTTGCACCTCCTGGCGGCGAACCTGCTCTTCCAGACGGCGGACCTGTTCTTCAAGACGGCGAACCTGCTCATGTTGACGACGAGCCTGCTCCTCCTGGTGAAGGGCTTGGTCTTCCCTAAGCTGAGCAAGTTGTGCTTCCAGGCGGCGACCTTGCTCCTCCTGGCGTCGGGCATACTCCTCTTGAAGACTGACTTGCTCCTCATGGCGGCGGGCTTGCTCCTTCTTAAGTTCAGCGAGTTGCGCTTCATGACGGCGTTCTTGCTCCTCAAGACGGTGAACCTGCTCCTTAAGACGGTGAACCTGCTCATGCTGACGACGAGCCTGCTCCACCTGATGAAGGGCTTGTTCTTCCTTAAGTTGTGCTTCCAGGCAGCGGACTTGCTCCTCATGGCGGCGGGCTTGCTCCTCCTTAAGTTCAGCGAGTTGCGCTTCATGACGGCGTTCTTGCTCCTCCCGGTAACGGGCTTGTTCCTCCTTCATTTCAGCAAGCTGCGCCTTGTGATGGCGGTTTTGCGCGTCACTGCGGGTCATCTCATCGGTAACTAACGATAGTAGAGAATTAATAACATCAATTGAGGTGGCAAGGTCGATGGTAAGTCCACTTTGTATGGCAGAACCAGAACCCTTCGTTGAGCTTCTTCCACCTTCACCCTCTTGCAAGGCCGCAGTCTCTCTTCTCGTCACTTGCTCCTCATTGCCTTCTTGTGGCGTAAGTGACATCTTGAATCCCGCTTCTGACACCAATTGTTGCGGGTACGGGGTACGTAAGATTCAAGTAAAATGCCAAAGTCACAAAAAGACAATTAATTTATTCGACGAGTAACAAAAACACAATTAAAACACTAAATCACACTTAAACGCACTAAAACACTAAAATCTTCCTTAAACACTTCGCAGGTAATACACAAGATCACTCTTAGTTCGCAGGAGAATAATCGCTTTCCAAATTGGAACTCACTTCTTCGCTTTCCAAATCAGAACTCACTCCTTCGCTGTTCAAATCAGAACTCACTCCTTCGCTGTTCAAATCAGAACTGACTCGTCGGCTCGCCCGTCCCGCTTTTATACTAGCACAGGCTCGGGCGAGACCTTTCCAGTAACTTCCACAACTTTCTAGTAAGTCCTACTAGAATGTTC
Organism: Cnaphalocrocis medinalis; assembly: GCA_014851415.1. Taxonomy (NCBI): domain Eukaryota; kingdom Metazoa; phylum Arthropoda; class Insecta; order Lepidoptera; family Crambidae; genus Cnaphalocrocis; species Cnaphalocrocis medinalis. Next base: position 2,158 of record CM026288.1, on the reverse strand, counting down.
CAGAGTCTTCGGGGAATAGTTAGTAACTAGGGCTTCAAGGGTCTTCTACACAGTTCTGGATGTGTGTCGAACATTCTCGAATGTTCGATAAGTCTCCATTTCCTTCGACGCGTGCGTTCGGCTGACCGTGCGTATGTGACGTAGTGCAAGGGAATATAAACCTTATCATTGATAGAGATAAGTTCTAATTCCGCTTGCACGGTACCCCCATGGTCGTAACAGTATTTATATTTCATCAATAATTTAATTTATTTTATTTTGTTGACAAAACATCAAAATCTGATCGGCCAGCGCGTGACAGAGACAGTAGTATTGGCAATTACTGTGAGACAAAACGAGACAACATCATTATCTCGGTGGCCAATATACTTAGACCCGCTGTAGTACTCAGAACTCAGTTGATAACAGCTCATTTGTTAATGGTTTACAATAACCGGGAAAAGTACGGTAGCGTCAGCAGTTTCGATAGGCATTGTTTAATAGCGGTCAGATATAAATAGCAATTTTATTTCAACTAGAAATCAATAAACATGCAAATAATAATTACGTATTATTTTTAAGTGAACGTTTATTGTTTTAGATTTCCGCAAGATCCGCGTTTAAAAGAAAAATTGATCAAAGTTATCCAGCGGGATCGAAGGGATGAATACTGGTTACCTGGACAATTTAGTCGAATTTTCTCTCCTCATTTCAAAGAAAATGATTTATATTTGACTCCCCTAGGTCGGCGTAAAGTAAAAAGTATTATATTTGTGTTTCTTCTGTTGTCTTATTCTATAACACAAGTGCTTAAGCTACTTAGTACGGAGTCAGGACATTTAATGTGGGGTTGTGTTAATTATTAATTAATTATTAAGTTATAGTAAATATTGCTCATAATTTTTCTTAAGGAATAGTAGGGCAAAGGCCTTTATTGTAGAAATCAAGTCATAGCTACTATGTTGGGATTAGGCATAATCACCACCCTTTATGCTGTTACATAATAAAAATTATATAAAAAATAAAAAAGTGAGATGATCTACAGGTGAATGGGTACTGAAATAAATACAAGATTATTTTGACAAAAAAATGTTTTATTACTGTTAATTAATTTTGGAATTATGCAAGCATCCTATGATTTTAAATTTAAAATTACGATTATACAGTGCCGGCTAGCATTTTACAATCTCAGGGAGTTGGGCGAGTTGGGAACAGACGTTTGTTTTCTCGGTTTAAATAACTAATTATGTTGGGCGCCGTAAATTAAAAAGAATGGGTACTTGACATGTCCGGGCAAGTCCGCGGACATAATTCAGTGTGGAGTGGAGGTACGGTCCAATCCCCGGGTAGTCACCCGGCTGCACGACCTCTCTAACGCCTTTGCATACTGCGTTGTGGCGGGAAAATCAAAGACCTCCGATGGGGGAAATTTAGGGCTGCATGAGGTCCGTCTCTAACTGCCAACCCCACGGAGGTCTCTCAAACGGACATCAATAAATGAGCCAAAAAGCCATTGGAAGGGCTTACGAGTGCTTTTACTCCGTTGCCGAGACCATGCACCTGGTCGGGGCTCGAGTTCCGAAAAAGAAAAAGCTCATTAACTCCGAGTCATCCCCAATGTCAGGCCGCGGTGTTAACCGCTCGAAAAAATGCAATGACGTTCAAAGAATGAAAGTGAGTAAATTAAAGGGAATTAATTACGAAGAAGGTTATTTAAAAAGGGGGAAAATTATAGAAATACAAATTTGTATTGAAAAACAAAATTTGGGTTAACAAATTGAATTAAAAAACATTAACTTCCCATCTGTCATTCATCATTCATCAAACATTTTTTAGCTATGGCACTCCATGATTAGAGATGAGGTTGAATTAGAGATGGGACACGCTAAGTCGAAAATCTACGAATCGATCAAATTGAATATCAAATCGATAGATTCCTATCAAATAATAATAATAAAATTCCTTATGAATTTTATATGTAACAATAGCGGTTTGGTGATCAAACCCGATATTCGCTCTGTGATAGAGTAATTGTATTTGAATAAATAGATAAATGTAGTGTACATTTAGAAATTAAATGTCCTTTAAATAAATTGCTTTTAAATTTAGGAATTGTTTATTTTTTGTTCCCAGTATGAAAATTTTGCTGACCGTATTTTTCCTCATAGATAGTGACTTT